>OY041607.1:0-7500 GCA_955876795.1 Eupithecia tripunctaria | reverse complement strand
AAGCCGTATTGGCGAGGACTCATCCTGGGGAGCAGGTGCCACTTTAACCTTCTCACGACTACTTTCTCCAGAATCTTGCCCATCACCGGAAGAAGGCCAATAGGTCTGTAGGACTTTGGCTTGCTGTAAGTTTCCTTGCCCGGCTTCCTGAGGACCACAACTGTGGCCTCCTTCCAGATGTTGGGGAAGTGATGCTGTTCCAGACATTTATTCATCATCGCAAGGTTTAATTCGAGGTCACAGAAAACGACGCGTCTGCATATGTCAGCAGTAAATCCATCGGCTCCCGGGGCCTTCTTCGGATTGAAGCTCTCCGTGGCAGATCGTAGCTCTTCCCTTGTAAACGGTGGGTCATGTTTTTCATCATGGACCCAGACGTTTACCTGGTTTGCCTTTTTTCTAGTCTGCCTGTGGGTTTCAATTTCTCCGCTCATGGTGTCTTCAGGATAGAAGGATTCAGCCAACATTCTGACGGACTCTCCAGGGTCTAATGTTCTCCCGTCTTTTTCCAGGGGTATGTCTTCTTGCCTTTTCGTCGTTCGTCCTATCACCCTATAAATTCCCTCCCAGAGTCCCTCCTTATCCTGCTTCTCACAAAATCCTTTCCAACTACTAATTTGGGCCTTTTTGGCTTTACTCTCATAGCTTTCTTTTTCTTGCAGGTACTCATGGATGACTTTCGCCCTTCGGACCGGCGCTGCACAACGGATTCTACGCTTCATAGTGGAGACCTTCTTCTTCATGACGGCGAGTTCTTCAGACCACCACGGCAAGGTAAGTTTTTCGTTTGCTTTCTTTTTAGGTATCGCTTCTTCGCATGCTTGCTTAACTATGTTCATATATTTACTAACTGTTTGTTCTAACTCTTCCTTACTATTTATTTTTTCTATTTCTTTTATGTTAATATTATTCTCTGTTTTTAATTGGTCCAGTTTCTCATGAAACTGGTTCCAATTTGCTTTTTTTGTATTATATATTCTAGTTGTTCTATCTACATTTATGCCTACTGATTTTACCAGTTTAATTTTGAATGTAATGCCGTTGTGGTCCGAACTTACAAGGTCATCTTCGACTTTCCAGTCCTCCACCATACCAAGCAGGTCCTCAGTGCAGGCCGTCACATCAACGTGGCTAGTGTAGGTTTGGTTCCCTCTGATGGTGTCAAAAGTAGGGGTGTTGCCCTCATTGAGTACCTGCAAGCTCATATCTTCCAATGCCCCAGCCATTTCTTCCCCCCTATGGTCAACTACTTTACTACCCCACCATGGACTCTTTGCATTGGTATCGCCCCCTATTATGATCTTAATCGGCTCAAGCTCTTCTACAATCTTTTTGAGCTGCTCCAGGTACGGCTCTATGGGTTGGTCTGGCTCGAAGTAGTAAGAAACTACTGCTATCTCCCAGGCACTGGAACGGATCTTCACCACCACGATGTTCTTCGTGGTGAGTCTTGGGTATTGCAAAACGTCAAGCCGGCGGTTGAAGACAGCAATAGCTGCTTTAACGTTCCCTTCTCCTTGTTCAGTGCTCTGGTAGATTCTAACGCCTCTGTAGCTCTTCATACTTTTCGCCCCACCCACGTACGGTTCCTGGAGCAGCGCAAAAGCCATCTCTCTTTCACTTGCCTTTATCATAAGCTCATTTGTCGCTAGATCTTTTCTTTGGAGGTTTGCCTGGGCCACTAAATACTGACCGATGGTGGAGGTGCTGGGAGTATTTGCCGTGTTGACGCCTTCAGCAGTATGCCACAGTAGCTCGCGCCAAGGCATCCCACTTCCGCCTTACCGCACACTCTTGGCTAAAGGCGTTGTGCTCCACTGCGTCCAGTTTGGCATGCCTGCAGTTGCAGCAGGTTGGGGCCGTTCCAGCGAGCCATTCCGCGCATTCAGCCTTCATGTGTGGGCCCCCGCAGTGACTGCATTTTGCGATAGACTCCTTGCAGTAGCGCCTGCCATGCCCGTATCCCAGGCACAGCGAGCACTGCACAAGGGGAGACTGGTCAGCCACTCTAATTCTTTGGAGATCTATATGGACCTCCCCTGCCTCCACCAACAGGTTCCATACCTTAGGTGATACACGAAGCACGACATGGCAAACGTAGGGGTTCCTTGCTTTCTTCCTGAACCGGACTTCAATCCGGTCGTCCTCTGTGCTGAGGTTTCCAAGAATATGACCATTCTGGTTCCTCAAGGCGCTCAAGACGTCTTCGTCTTTGTTGAACAGTAGAACGTCCTTGAGGATCAGGAGCGGGTCTTTGTTCTTGACTTCCTCAACACAGAGGTGCGACTCCGCTTTCTTCAGCCTTTCCTTCACTTTCTGCCTTTCTTCTTCAGTTTTACATCCGACGATGATTTTTCGATCCTTTGCCTTCCTTACTCTGTCCACCTTAATCCATCCATCCCTCGCGTTTACGGCTTCTCTAACCCTATTCAGCACCTCTTCCCCAGTCTCCGTCTCGTCTTTTGAGGATATGACCACGGAATGTAGCGCGGTCTGATTCACGGGCTGCCTCCTCGTAGGACCAGCTGCCACATTTGCGTACGTCATTTCCTCCAGGGCCTTTTGTTGCTTGGTCATCGCCTCTTTTAGCCCTTCCATCCTCTCGTTGCTGTCTTTGATGAGCTTGCTATGCTCTTCCATTCTCCTTATTAGCTCCGCTTCGGGTTCCGTTCTGAATACAGAAGGGAGAGGGGGAGGAGAGACCAGTGGTTCCTCCTCTCCCTCCCGCCTCCTGTTTTGGCTCTCTTTATCTTTTCCTTTTCCTCCCTCAGCCTCTTTCACTAGCTGATACAGTCGCTCTATTGCTAGGGTGACCTCGGTTTTAATGTCAGTCCTTAAGTTGCGCGCACTGCCAAGCTGTATTTTTGCTCTCTTCAGGCAGGCTTGAGCCTCCGCTATTCTACTGGCGTATCTAGGCTTTTCCGGCTTTGGCGGGCTTCCCGCCGCGTCTACAGAAGTTCTACGCGTCGGTTGACTCTCCTGGGGGAGCATCATCTTTATTTTAGTCTTGAGAGGTCCCGCCGAGGCCAGCGGTGTCTTTTTCGGGGAGGTCTTAGGTTGGGCGTCTGTTTTACCCGTCTCCCACTCTCCAATGCTACGCCTAACTTTGGATATTTCGTTCGGTTCGCGTGAAGGTCCTGCCTTCTCTGTCAAGTTAGGGGACTTGTGGGTGTCGGGATCCAAGGTCTTTTGTGCAGGTTTGACTGGTGTACGGATTCCGAACATATTTGACATTAAAATAAAATAATATAGTAAATAAACCGAAGTTTTCAAGTCAGAAATAATGTCTTATATAAGGTTTGTAAAAGTTATAAATAATCTATGTTTTATATTTCAGATTTCCGGGACATCAGCCAACCAGCGTCGCTTCACAGGTAAGTGCACAGGTAAGTGCTTTGTTCGTTTGTGTAAATTAGGTAGACTCTACCTAGAGTCGATTTAAGTATTGTCTATTTGTAGGTAGGAATATATTGTTATATTTTTGTTAAGATTTAAATCAAATGCCTTTTGTTCCCAGGTTCGTCGTGCCGACGCTAAACGAAAATAAGTAACCGTAGTTTTAAGAACTCTATGTAGAGTACGGGCCTCTACATAAGTTTGGGGAAAAGTACGGATAAGGTAGTTTAAACGTCACAAGCCCGAAAAGCAGGTACGAAATTAGGATTCAGTCAATAATTTTTTGAGAGACTCTACCTAGAGTCTTATTGTCAACACTAAATTACTAATTTGCTTAAAGTCTATATCACGCAAAAAACGCCGCCAAGATAAGTGTTTCGGTTTGAGAGATATGAGGTTCTTAAATATAGGGGGGGTGGGGAAAAGAAAGTTAGGGGGGGGGGGAATTTGAGACCCAAAATAAGAAACGTGGTTATATATTTAATATTTATTAAATATAAAATCTGTGGTCAAATTCGAGCTATCTCGCTCCGTTTCTGAGATATAAGGGTTTCAAATTTCCGAATTAAATTTGAGGGGGGTTGATGGGGGGGGTAAAGGATAAAAGGATGAATTTGTATTAAAAAAGATAGTTGCTAAGTAGCAAAATTACTAAATCCGGATATAACCAAAAATTAAAGCAAAATTATTTTATACTAAAAGAGGGGGTAGTGAAGGGGGGGATTTTACATTAAAATTAAAGCTAAATATTTATATAACAAACAAATGAAAGTGAAAATTTTACAAATACAATTTTTTCTTAAAGAAAATTAAAGAATTTCAAAATTTTAATTTTAATAAAATAAATTTTTAAGGGGGGTTTCATAAAGGATATCAAATTTTGGGATCGGTAACATATATTATATTATAATATATGAAACCTGGTCTCAAAACTTGGCTATCTATCACCGTTTAGGAGATGCAAGGTTATGAAGTTATTTGCGGTTGGTAAAAAATTCTTAAATTAAATAATTCCTAAACCGCTCTTTCTAAAAATCCAATTTAAAGATCTTAATAATCTACGTTAAGAACTTAATAATATATATAAAAATAAGAGTAGGTTGTCGCTGAAGATTTTGAAAAATCGAGTGTCCAAAAAGTCTCTTGACCGCACAAAATTTAGGATGTTAATATCTTCGTCACCACTTATCTGACAGAAATTTCGGTGGTGCCTCCTGAGTCCTGATGGTGTCCTCTTCGATATGGCGTAATCACTTGAAGCCGAGCGCCTCTCCTTCGGTGACCTCGTGTCCACGTGGAAGTTGTTTTTTTGCTGATTACTTCGCAATGGTAAGCGGGAAAAATCAGCAAAAACGTCCAAAGTGTAGGTTTCCAAAGGGTCCTTCCCTGGGTCAATAAAAATTTGTAGGTTGCCGCTGCAGATCGCAAGAAAAATCGACTTAAATTTTCAAAAATTTGAAAATTTCACTTTTTCACTTCTAACTTCATGAAAAAAGCACTTATCACCAAGCGGTTTTCACTGGCGTCTGCGCCTTCACTTTGCGCGTCTTTTGGTGTATCACACGTCACTAAATCAGCAAATAAACCGATTTTCTTGATTTTTCGCGTGCGGAACGGCTTATTTTCGTGGCGCTTTCGACGGCGTTCGAAGCGCGACTGGTTAGGTTAGGTTAGGTTAGGTTAGGTTAGGTTAGGTTAGGTTAGGTTAGGTTAGGTTAGGTTAGGTTAGGTTAGGTTAGGTTAGGTTAGGTTAGGTTAGGTTAGGTTAGGTTAGGTTAGGTTAGGTTAGGTTAGGTTAGGTTAGGTTAGGTTAGGTTAGGTTAGGTTAGGTTAGGTTAGGTTAGGTTAGGTTAGGTTAGGTTAGGTTAGGTTAGGTTAGGTTAGGTTAGGTTAGGTTAGGTTAGGTTAGGTTAGGTTAGGTTAGGTTAGGTTAGGTTAGGTTAGGTTAGGTTAGGTTAGGTTAGGTTAGGTTAGGTTAGGTTAGGTTAGGTTAGGTTAGGTTAGGTTAGGTTAGGTTAGGTTAGGTTAGGTTAGGTTAGGTTAGGTTAGGTTAGGTTAGGTTAGGTTAGGTTAGGTTAGGTTAGGTTAGGTTAGGTTAGGTTAGGTTAGGTTAGGTTAGGTTAGGTTAGGTTAGGTTAGGTTAGGTTAGGTTAGGTTAGGTTAGGTTAGGTTAGGTTAGGTTAGGTTAGGTTAGGTTAGGTTAGGTTAGGTTAGGTTAGGTTAGGTTAGGTTAGGTTAGGTTAGGTTAGGTTAGGTTAGGTTAGGTTAGGTTAGGTTAGGTTAGGTTAGGTTAGGTTAGGTTAGGTTAGGTTAGGTTAGGTTAGGTTAGGTTAGGTTAGGTTAGGTTAGGTTAGGTTAGGTTAGGTTAGGTTAGGTTAGGTTAGGTTAGGTTAGGTTAGGTTAGGTTAGGTTAGGTTAGGTTAGGTTAGGTTAGGTTAGGTTAGGTTAGGTTAGGTTAGGTTAGGTTAGGTTAGGTTAGGTTAGGTTAGGTTAGGTTAGGTTAGGTTAGGTTAGGTTAGGTTAGGTTAGGTTAGGTTAGGTTAGGTTAGGTTAGGTTAGGTTAGGTTAGGTTAGGTTAGGTTAGGTTAGGTTAGGTTAGGTTAGGTTAGGTTAGGTTAGGTTAGGTTAGGTTAGGTTAGGTTAGGTTAGGTTAGGTTAGGTTAGGTTAGGTTAGGTTAGGTTAGGTTAGGTTAGGTTAGGTTAGGTTAGGTTAGGTTAGGTTAGGTTAGGTTAGGTTAGGTTAGGTTAGGTTAGGTTAGGTTAGGTTAGGTTAGGTTAGGTTAGGTTAGGTTAGGTTAGGTTAGGTTAGGTTAGGTTAGGTTAGGTTAGGTTAGGTTAGGTTAGGTTAGGTTAGGTTAGGTTAGGTTAGGTTAGGTTAGGTTAGGTTAGGTTAGGTTAGGTTAGGTTAGGTTAGGTTAGGTTAGGTTAGGTTAGGTTAGGTTAGGTTAGGTTAGGTTAGGTTAGGTTAGGTTAGGTTAGGTTAGGTTAGGTTAGGTTAGGTTAGGTTAGGTTAGGTTAGGTTAGGTTAGGTTAGGTTAGGTTAGGTTAGGTTAGGTTAGGTTAGGTTAGGTTAGGTTAGGTTAGGTTAGGTTAGGTTAGGTTAGGTTAGGTTAGGTTAGGTTAGGTTAGGTTAGGTTAGGTTAGGTTAGGTTAGGTTAGGTTAGGTTAGGTTAGGTTAGGTTAGGTTAGGTTAGGTTAGGTTAGGTTAGGTTAGGTTAGGTTAGGTTAGGTTAGGTTAGGTTAGGTTAGGTTAGGTTAGGTTAGGTTAGGTTAGGTTAGGTTAGGTTAGGTTAGGTTAGTTAGGTTAGGTTAGGTTAGGTTAGGTTAGGTTAGGTTAGGTTAGGTTAGGTTAGGTTAGGTTAGGTTAGGTTAGGTTAGGTTAGGTTAGGTTAGGTTAGGTTAGGTTAGGTTAGGTTAGGTTAGGTTAGGTTAGGTTAGGTTAGGTTAGGTTAGGTTAGGTTAGGTTAGGTTAGGTTAGGTTAGGTTAGGTTAGGTTAGGTTAGGTTAGGTTAGGTTAGGTTAGGTTAGGTTAGGTTAGGTTAGGTTAGGTTAGGTTAGGTTAGGTTAGGTTAGGTTAGGTTAGGTTAGGTTAGGTTAGGTTAGGTTAGGTTAGGTTAGGTTAGGTTAGGTTAGGTTAGGTTAGGTTAGGTTAGGTTAGGTTAGGTTAGGTTAGGTTAGGTTAGGTTAGGTTAGGTTAGGTTAGGTTAGGTTAGGTTAGGTTAGGTTAGGTTAGGTTAGGTTAGGTTAGGTTAGGTTAGGTTAGGTTAGGTTAGGTTAGGTTAGGTTAGGTTAGGTTAGGTTAGGTTAGGTTAGGTTAGGTTAGGTTAGGTTAGGTTAGGTTAGGTTAGGTTAGGTTAGGTTAGGTTAGGTTAGGTTAGGTTAGGTTAGGTTAGGTTAGGTTAGGTTAGGTTAGGTTAGGTTAGGTTAGGTTAGGTTAGGTTAGGTTAGGTTAGGTTAGGTTAGGTTAGGTTAGGTTAGGTTAGGTTAGGTTAGGTTAGGTTAGGTTAGGTTAGGTTAGGTTAGGTTAGGTTAGGTTAGGTTAGGTTAGGTTAGGTTAGGTTAGGTTAGGTTAGGTTAGGTTAGGTTAGGTTAGGTTAGGTTAGG